>CM040241.1:13657436-13699936 GCA_022545495.1 Chrysanthemum lavandulifolium
AAAGCACCGGAATGACCTATGATCCCTCGTTAGAATAGTGCGATTCAAGGATGAGACCGATGACATAGCTTACCAAATGTCGTTTAAGATTGAGAAGTTTTCATCACTCTAATGATGAAAAGGAACTTAAAGCTATGCGTTCTATTATAGGAATGAGGAGGATAAAAGAAAGGAGTGGGTTATGTTATGGCCAAGATTTTCGGTTTCTATAGGAATTGCTTGAACTTAGGACGGAATATAGAACCGAGTGAGAGGGACGAACTCTTAGAGATGTATCATAGGACACTTCTACAACATGGAACCACCCACTAGAGACCGTCATGAGGAGAAGGTGGCAATAGAAGTAGCGTAGGGGCCGACTACGAGTCTAGCTACAAGACTCATAAATAAATAAAAAGCGCTTCGTGGGAGGCAACCCATGCTTAATTTTTGCTTGTTTGTGTCATATATCTTTTATTGATTGCTTATTCTCATGTTTAAATTTGTAAAATGCTTTATTTTGTTTTAACCTCGTCTTAATTGCATATAAAGGTATTTTACATAAAGGATAAGTGTAGGGAGGATTACACACGTTTTCAAAAGCGTGAACATGAGAATTGCAATTAATTAAAAGATATATATGTGTGTTTGTTCGAGTCAAATGCTTGTATCGAGTCATAATGGATGTTTTCAGAAATTTTCCGATTCTAAAGATGTAAATTTTCCGAATTTTTCCGGAAAATCGCGGACCGCTTTTTGTCGGGATAACTGACGGCGCCGAAGGAATAAAAACAACAGATTACTTTTTTCTCGTTTCTCGAGCTACTTATTAATTTTTGGAATTTTCCGGTCTTAATTTTCCGTAAATTCATAAACATCCATTCCATAAGCATTATATCCTAGTAGAGTCTTATATATATTATTACTGCCGATTTTACGCGAAGGTTTCGTTTGTTTTCTTCAAGTATCGGGTTTTATTTATTAAGAAGAAGATACATGAGATTGGAAGGAGCTTTTCGGCATACATTCTTCTTGAAAAGATTTAACCACCACTTTACACGGATCCTACCGAGCTAATCGGGAGTATTAGTTTCTTTCGCTTTTAATCACCTTCTATTATCATAACTTTGATACTTTGGGGAACATTGGGGACAATGTTCGGTTTAAATATAGGAGGAAAATAAAATGGGAACTTTGAAACTATGCTTATCCTTGATTATTTGCTTTGTCCAATTGTATTTGTGTAATAAACCATGAGAAAATGTCGGGTAGGGTAATTTTGGCACCAAATTTAAAATTTTCACGACATATAGGTGGGCCATTAGTCTTAACAAAAGCGTCTCACGGATAGGAAGTTACATGACTAGCACAAAACCCTTTACCACCTAAATTCCACCCAAAATGTGAGGATCGCCCTTAGATTAGTAGGAATTAAAGCATTCATCTTTAATGCTTAGTGTGAACCGGTAGTATAATAGATTCTAGAACTTGTTTTGTGATGCATCCGAGATCGCTAGTAAGACTACACTTGTGTAGTTAGGAATAACTAAATGATAAGAGGCATTAGGATAACCCTTGTTTGATACTGTAATATAATTACTTCTTCCACATCGGTTGAGTAATTCCCCACACCCTGCGTTGTACTCATCTTTAGTACCACGATACCCTAGTTAACCCTCATAGCCTATCCTTTTCGCGGTTCTCGTGATGTTTGATTTTCGAATATCAATGAAAAGCATTATTTACACCCCACTCCCAAATGTACACCCAAATCGCTTTAGCCTACCTTGTATGCACTCACTTTTAGTGCATTATTGTTATCACACTAAACCCTTAGTTCAATTATCTAGTTGCTTGCATGAGTTGCTAAGTCAAGTCATATCCTTTGTATCTGATTTTGGGACGATTGGGACTCATGGGAAAAGTTAAAGTTTATGAAATGACGGGAAGGAGCGTTAAATTCAAATTCCCTTTATTTGCGTAATAATGTACTCCAAGTGTTTTGATCTTTCAATTCGGGTCAAATTAGTGTTAGAGTAATAAAAACTCAAGTGTAGGGATGTGCCTATAAACCCTATCATTTTGATGTTACCGTAGAGGATGGTAGAGTAAAGTGTATGAAAAAAAAAAAAAAAAAAAATACGGGCTACCATCCTACATCTATCCTTTAAATTTATGTTTTTATTTCGGTTATCTAGAGTTTAGAGTGTAGTCTTGGCTTATGGCAACGCCATTCTTATTATGCTTGTAACATAGAGATTTTTGACTTGCCACTACTAAATAGCCTATCCCACCAAACCCTTTGTTTCCCTACCGTAAGCCTAACATTACAACCCTTTAAAGACCTCTTTGATAGTCTTTCCTAGGTGCTTACGCATTAAGCGATGGAGGTTTGATCTATTCTCAAGCCTATGGTAATCTATGTACTAGGACCGGTTAATGAGTGTTTATCTTCTATTTCCAACTTGTTATATTTCATATACACCGATAGATGTGAGTATCCAAACACCCCATGTGAGGTGCTAGTATGTAATTTTCGTGCTTGTTATGACTTTATGGGGCTTATATATGTTGTGGATTGTTCTAAACCAATGCTTCATGACCCCTAACTTATAAATTAATTGGCTAAAGCACATTTGCTTGAGGACAAGCAAATACCAAGTGTAGGGATATTTGATAAGGTTTTAAAATGTACCTTTTGAGGGGTTGTTTAAGCCCTTATTTGATCACTTTTGTATCCGTTATTACTTAATATCGTTCATTTTCACTTTTAGGTCTCTTGAAGGCAAATTGCTTTGGAATGGCACTTATTTGGACGAAAAGCGCGGATATCTGAATAAAATGGCCAAAGTCAAGAATCGACGCACTCAGCAATTGAAATACAAGGGGGCGTGATGGTGTTACATTACGGCGCCGTCGGAGCATTTGTAATGACTCGTCAAGTGAAATTGCTTATTTTCAAGGGGCGGCGTCAGGCTTTAAAAGAGTAGGTCGTCGCAACTCAGACGGCCTAGATTTGATCCAGCCCGCGTCGAGGAAGTCAAGAGGACGCGCCACAAGCATAAGGTGGCGTCGTCGCAAGACTAACGCAAGGCAGAGAAACCCTAATGACGGCGACCTGGCGCGCCACAAATCATAAGGTGGCGATCGCATAAGTGTAATCTTATATATAATCCAAGTTTTCAGTTTTAGTGGGTAGTTTTGAGAGTAATCTTTTGGAGTAAAAACCTAAACCGAACCAAGGCTGTCTTGTACAGTATTTTAGGGTTCCAAACCCTATCTTACACCAAGATAAGTGTTTTACTTCATTAATTCAATTATGTCTTCAATTATTTGTGTGTATGCTTACATGTTCTCCATGTCCGGCTAATTTACTTGTGTGTTTGCTTAGGGAATATGAAACTTAATTATTGAATATTGATTGGTTGTCTCTTATCTTAATTGTTAATGATCTAGTAATGCGATAGGTCATTCGTTGTGTAGTTAATACTTGATTAATCTTTGTGAACCTTAGACTATAACACCTAGAGTAGTTGTAGGCTAAACCATCCAAAGAGTGCCTTAGAGTTAGAGTTTATAATTCCTAGAGATTTTGTAGGCGAGATCCTTTGGTAAGTTCAAAGAGTTAGGGATAAACGCACCCTACGACTTTAGACACACAACGCGATTAAAAATAAGGACGTGACAATTCAACCATCAATAGGAGATAATTAAGGAGTAATAAAACCTAAGTAAACAAATCTTTAAACTATCATACGAGCACACAATAATTAGACATAGACTACCCCAGCATAGTTTAGATAATTAGATAAGTAGAGTAATCGGTAGAAATGCCAACCCCAAATTCAAACCCCGAGATTCATTACCTTTCCATTTTCTAAAAAACATAAAAGATAAATAATAATCTTCCTCAACCCCAACCTTAGCGTAGTAACTTCTCACTAGCATTCCTATTCCCCTAGAGACGATATCAATTCCCAGTGGCTTACCCTAATACTACACACAACGATTAGGTTCCTTTGCCCAGGTGTTAAAAACTTGCTCGGCGAAAGGAAGTTCCTTTGACCCCGAGCGGCGCGTGTAGCGTTATCAAGTTTTGGCTCGTTACAGAATAGAATAGCTAGTTAGTAGTCCACCTCGTTTAGGTTTCTTTGCTTGATTCCTATCAAGTAAATTTTTTCTTATTTTAGCTTTCTCGTAGTCTATCACCTTCTTCGTGACCTTTGTTCGTAATTCCATCACTTTTCATCATGGAAGGTGATAACCCACCACCATTCATCAACCTACCAAATGACACGCCAAGAGCCCGTACTCTTGGTGAATACTCGAGACCAAGCCACTAGGCTATAGGAACACCATTGAGCTTCCCGAACAAGCCCAAATTACGGCCTGCGATCCGACACCATCCGGTTGGTGCAAACGGATGTGGGTCCATGGACTTCGTTCCGAAGATCCTAATCGACATCTTAAGGATTTCCTTAAAATTGTCGATTCCATCGACCTTGATGCTACTACTCGGGAGACCAGCAGCGTCTGCGTCTCTTCCAATTCTCTCTGGGACCAAGCTAGTAATAGGCAGGCGACTTCCCGCCGGCTCCATCTCAAGTTGGGATGATCTCACCTCTCGTTTCCTTGCTCAATTTTTCCCACCGAGAGAACCACTAAGCTTAGGAATGACATCTTGATGTTCCAACAACATCAAGGTGAATCTCTCTGAAGCATGGACTCGATTCAAGGACTTACTTCATAAAGTCCTCATCACGGCATTGATCTTTGGCTTCAAGTCCAACTCTTTTATGATCATGTCAACTTCCCCACTAAGCGATCCATTGACCAAGCGGCCGGTGGAAAACTTAGTGATCTCACCGTAATGTGAGAGAGGAGTTACGCCGTAACTTCTTCAAAGTGAGCATACTATGATAAATCTTCAACAAACTCTCCAATTCCGCGTTTCTTTAGCTCCAATGCTCGTAATTTACCTGAAAGTGGAATATAATGGAAAACAAGCGTAAATCCATATAAATGATATATATTACAAGCATTATCGGGAAAATTGACACTAAATATTCAGGATTATTTGATGTTATCGAGCGAACTTTGCTTCACATTTATAATAAAATAACGCTTGTACTTTTTCTGGTTCCACTATATGCTACAAACTTCCAGGTTCTGTTCCGATATCATACTTACTGACGTGTCAACACCTTAGAATTCCTTGTGACAGATAATGTCTTTGCAAATAGTGGGTTCGAAGTTGGACCAGCCTTTATTGAGAACTCCTCTCAAGGGATCCTACTAGAGGCCTCCATTTGCTTCGGTCAATCTCCACTACAAGCTTGGTCCATTCTAGGTATAGTAAAATATATTGACTCAAAACACTATGCAGTCCCACAAGGACGTGGAGCAGTCAAGCTGGTTTCTGGTAAGTGGTAACCCATCAGGCATTGTATATAATATAATTTTTTTCAAACATGAGCAAGTTAGTATTGATTTTATCATGGGTGATGCTAACGACTCGTGTGTGGGGGATTTCGTAGTGTATTTGCAAGTGGGAAACACGATATGGAACTTTACAATGAGGAGCATTTGCGTTGGATCAAGCGAGAAACATTCTATCACATTTAACGCCAATTCAGCACTGATTGGGTTCCTGTTAGTTTTCATAGTTTTGTGTGGACCTGTAATTGATAGCACGGTCATTCGCTTTTCTAGTGACTTAAGTTCCGCGTATCTACCTAGGGGATTCGTTATTATTAGCTTCCTTTTAGCTGTGGCATTTCCATTTCTGGTATAAGTTTCAGTTATCGAGTCATTTCGTTGGCTTTAATCTTGTTGTAATGTTTATGATGATGAATACCAAAAGAGGCCAATTGTTGTTGGGCAAAACCTACTAAAACTGGTTTGAACGTTTCAAAATTTAACATAAAAGCGAGTTGGTTACTTAAATCGTTTATGCGGTTTGCGGGTATGCAATTTATTCCCTAGTTTTTACGGATCATATTCATGTAATGAGAAAAGTTCAATATATATCACAAATTTTTAAAAATCAAATAAACAAATCATGACCACTCATTTTTCATCAAATTAAAAAACTTACTTTCAATAATTTAAAAAAAAATTAAATATCTTACAAATCATTAATCGTTACAGCAGAAACAAATCAAACCATCGCGACGAGAATAAATCATCTTTCTATCTGGCGATTCTACATACTTTTGACGGACTTTTTAAACTAAAAATATCACACGTGATTTATAAAATCACAGTTGATTTATTATTTTAAAAATCACATGTGATTCGTGAAATGACATGTAAGTTTTAAAATAAAATATCACATGTGATCTTACAAATTAAATCACATGTGATTTGTAAAATCTCACGTGATTTTTAAAATAACAAATCACAAGTGATTTTACTAATCACATGTGATTTTTCTTAGCGAAAATTTCGACAGTAAAAAGATATATCCAGAAAGAAAAATCGTCAAAATTATATCAAAGTGTACGTCCCCTGAAAGATAAAAAATTTCTCATCGCGATGGTGTATTTTTCGTAACTTGAATATATTTTATTTAAAAAAAGTGAAAAAATGAGGTTTTTCATTTTGATGAAAAACGAATACCTAACATTTGCCTATCTGATTTTTAAAGAATTTGTGATCTAGTCACCTCAATCATCTTAACCATCAATATCGTTAATGGAACATGCTAAATATGACCATGTTTGACTTTTTTGGATTGACTTAGCATCAATCTACATTGGATAGATCTGATCATTGATTCATTTCCTCGAAATTCATAGTTGACTTGTAGCTATTTTTATGTTAATCTATATATACTTGCTAAACTTCTTAGTAAACTCAACTTAATTTCAGCTCTAAATATGGATCTCACCACAATCGTCGTTACAATGTTCATATTTGTCTCGTTTGTGTGTTCTAAAGGTATGTTAATCTAGTTTAGTCCATGCTTAAACTTATGTTATCGCCTTATTAATGATTTATGTTGCTTTGCTAAACTGAAAAACATTGTATCGAAGGAGCTACACTTCAAAATCCGAATTTTGAATCTCCACCAACAAATCTAACAACAAACGCGACATCTCAGTTTGTGCTCCTCGATACCAGAACCAACGTTATCCCCGGTTGGTCATTTAACGGCATGCGATTTTGTTGGAAAAGTGGTTTTGCAAAATGAGTTTTGCAAATTTTGGACACCTTACAATATATGATATATGTTATATATATTTATGTTTCTTGGTAGCTTTATGCTCTCCTCGACGAGCTTGCAGAACGAGCTAAAGTATGTCCAAAATGGAGTTGAAATGAATGAGATATCGTGTCTCAAAGTGAGGCACTTGAAACACAAAATTTGGAATAATGGGAGTATCCCACATCGCCCCAAAACAAGAAGTGAAACCTTGTTTATATAGAAATCTTGATATGAACCTTCAAATTGATTTGTTGGTTTACTCCAACACCTACGATGTTGGCGCGTGAGAAGTCGCAATTACGGGCCAAAATGAGTTCGAAGCTTCGAACTCATGCGAGCCCACGCGACCTGGACACGAATCCGACTCAATCTCGCATACTGCGTATCTTTTTCTTTGCGATTTGGTGTCGTTATTTCAGTTGTGACTATTTATTTTTGGGTAGATTTAAACTTTGTACACAAGTTAGAGCGTAATCGGTTTTAAATAAATAGAAGATTCGAAAACCGTGTTTAATAATTATGATTTGCGTGTCTGTGTATTATGTTGCGAATATCTTTTCTTGGTGACCAAGATAGGTTTAGCCTATATATTAAACACATCTCATTCAGTTTTAGATATAGAAAAACGCGACTCATTACCGCAGACCAGTTCGGTTTCTTTGCTCGTAAACACACTAGTCTTTCAACGATCTTTCGGACAAGTGGTCTGGTCCGTCAGTGGCCAATGTGCGAAATTGTGCCACAGAAAAGCAGACGACGAATCGTTTTAAGGAACGTATTCAATCACGAGCCTATTCGTGATTCTTTTCTTTGCTTGGTTTTAATTACATTGAATAGTGTACATGTCTTCTTCTACTCCATTACATACATTTAATTCTTTGTTTTACTACATTAATTTATTTATTGTCATCATAATCGATTTTATAAATAAAGTGTACACTGATTTCCACAAGTTTGTAATGTGACTGCTGGTGGAAACGTATCATTACCTAAATGGTCATGGTATGCGATTGGGTCCAAATGGTATGATCAACAAAACCTTCAAATCCAATAAAGATTACTCTTATGATTATGTCCTACATTTACCCTTGCTCCAAGTAGCATGGATTGTGCTAACAATTTCACTGCAGTCAATGTTTCGGGTCCATCTGGCTATAAGTATTCTCTTATAAAGAATCAGTTGGGACAGAAATGTGGCAAACTTATGCCTTCTCAATAGGGAACTATAATTAGAAAAGGAATTATGGGAATACAAATTCAAAGTGTTGTGATGGGTAGTGGTGGCAATATGACTTGTTGGCCTGTAAGTCGATACTTTTATCATCACAAGTATTGAGACTCAAGAATGTATTTAGGTATTCACTTTTGATATCAAACTCTACTTTTGAGTATTTTTTACTGCAATTTGTGGTAATAATTTGGTGTTTTGAATTTAGATATAACAACATGAACGTGCCTGGTTGTATGCGGCCTAAAGATCTTAGAAGACACTCATGTTAGAATCTCAATGGGTAAACATATTGAGATGATTAGCGAAAGAGTCTAGAAAGCAGCCATGGAATACCGGTTAGACAGGGTACATCTAAAACAAAATGTCAACCTTACCGCAACATGAACAGTATTGATCCCTCTCCTTTACAGGTCTTTTGACCTTTTTAAAATACATGTTTATATGTAATGAGATACATGGTGAAATGAATATAAACCGTTTTCTTTTCCTCACCCTATCCCACATGTCTCACTAATATATATCCCTAATGCCTCCAGTGTGCAGTATTTTATGAGCAAAATTTAGGTAGTACATGTTTAAAAGAAATTCTGAAATTTTGAAATGAGTAGTAACTTATAAGATGATAATGATATATAACAAAAGTTTAACCCTTTTTGACAGATAGAATCTTGTCAATAAGCGGGTTCAAGTTGGACCAACTTTTCTCACAACTCATCTCAGGTATTCTACTCGAGGATGATTGGAACAACGATCCTGACAAAGCTATTCAATCCCGGTACAACAATGGAAAATTTTAGGTATAGTAAAATATATACTCAAACACTTTTGCAGTCCACGGGCGTGGTGCAATCGAGCTGATATATGCTAGTCCATCAGGAATCGTAACAAACATATTTTTTGAGACATGGACAAGTTACTCTAGATTTTATCATGGGTGATGCTAACGACTCGTGTGTGGGAGGTTAACCGTATTTGTGCAAGTTAAAGACATGATATGGAACTTTACGACAAAGGAGCATTGGTGTTGGATCAAGTGAGAGACACTCAGTCACATTCAAGAGGCGAATTCAGCGGCCGTGAGTCGGTGCCTATTGGTTTCTATACATTTAACGAGGCTCAAACTAGTGACAGCGAGTATTATATGGACCTGTGATTGATAGCACACGCCTTCAGTTTTCGAGTAGCTAACTTCCAAGAAAGTGCAATCAAATTCATGATTCCCAACTTCATATTGACAGTGTTATTGTTATTTGACTTATAGGTTCTAGTTACTGAACTCATTTCCATTTCTTTTTCAACTTTTGGTTACTAGACTTTTGTGTATACTCAATGAATTTTATCTGTAGCAAATAGGATATGTAAAATTGTTGTTATGATGATCAAAACTCGTTTTGAAATATATTAAAGGTAGCTGAAAATCTATTAATGGATTTTAATCCTAAAGTCTAAGTATTGAACCACAATTTACATCTAAAATTTTACAACGTACTATGACTTAATGAGAATAAGTTTTAAAGCTTGGTTGACCCAGTCCGAAAATATAGAATCGGAATTGGTCCGTGACCGAAGCTAATTTGAAAAAAAATAAAAATAAAAAAAAATAAAACTCGGATTGAACTGTGAACTGAAAGCTCGATCAGGCACTACAAAAAAATTGTTGCCAACGCCTGCTTAGCATAGTTGGCCAGGGGCTCTTCCTTATGAGAGAGGTCTTAAGTTCGATTCTCTCCATGGTGGCTTCCTCATGTAAGAGTATGCTCTCACTAGCTACACTAACTATATATGTACTAATCTAGCTAGCTGTTCTAAAAAAAAACTACAAAAAGTTGTCATCTAGTGTAAAAAAGTGTCACTAAAAGTAATAAAGTGTCACCAAAGTATAAAAGAAATGTCATTACAAATTTTATATGCTTCTCTCACACTTAAAAAAAAGTAAGTAAAAGTCTGTTTATGATGACACCAAAAAAAGGTGAGTACATAGTTTTCGCCTTTTATAGCACATTTTGTTAATAAAAATGTCAATAAATCTTAAAATTTTAAGCTTTTGCTCACACTTTTTATATCATTAGAAATTTTGTCACTAAATTTCTATATTTTTGTAACAAGATCAATAGATAACCAATTTTAGAACATTGAAGATAAGGTTGAACTTTGGTATTAATTTAGAAAAGTACCAAAAGTGCCAAAATCTTTTGGTAGTCCCTCTGTGGTCAAATTTTTCTTCAATCTCAAAATGGTCATGCGTGACCACTAGACCAGCGTGGCTCCACGAGAAACATGAGGCTGGTTAAAATTTCTTTTTTTTTGGATAATTTGTTAATTAAAAATGGAAAGATTTGAAATTTTTTGGGATAAATTTGTTTTGGGGGAAACATTTGGATTTTAATCTTTTTATTGAAAATTTTTTAAATTTTCAATAAAGAAAAAAGTTTTGTTTTTTCCCAGGGTTATTAAATTTAAGTCTGGGTTTTAAAATATTTAAATTTAAAATTTGTTTGTTTGCCTATTTTTCTTTGTAATAGGGGATTTTTAATTTTTGAAACCCCTTTGGGATTAAGCCCATGTAAAAGTTCTTCAGCATTTTATCAAAATTGGGCATCTAAAAATTTTCCAAAGGTTAATGCGTATAAAATGAAAATTTTTTCCCAAATTAAAAAGGAACTTTTTCCCTTTGGTAAGTTTTATTTAATTGTTTGGTTAATTGCAATAAACTTAAATTTTAGCTTTCAATTTTTAATTTAAATTTTCCCTATTTAAATTTTTAAAATTTTTTCTTTTAAATTAATTTTTTTTAGGACAAAAATCCAAATTTGGATTTTATCAAATTTCTTGACCAAAAATGGTTAGAAAAACCAAATTTTTTAAAAAGGGGTTAAACACAAATTCCCTTTTTTTTTGGGGGATTTTTTAAAGGGTTTAGGGTTGAATCGGAAAAGAAAAAAGGTTTGGGGTTGATTTTTAACTTTTGGGGGTTATTTGTGCCTTTGTTTTAATAAAAGACAAAGTTTTAAAAACGTTTGTTTTCTCAAAATTATTTCAATTTAAGTTTTTACAAAAACCCCAGTTGCCCAATTTTAATTTTTAATGTTAATTATTTTGTTTTGGAAAAAATTTGTGATGGAATTTCTAAAAAAAAAATTTGGAAAGGCCAAATTTTTTTTTAAGGATACAATTTTTTAAAATTAATTTAATCTTTTTCTTATTTTTTATAAGGGTTTTGAAATTTAGTTTAAATGTTTTTATTTGGGGTTTTGAATTAAATGTTATTTTTAATTATTTATTTTTCCAAATTTTTAAACCCAAAAAACCAAATTTGTAGAAATTTTTAATTTTCCCAATTTTTTTAATTTGTAACCAAAAATTTTTTTGTCGGGTATTTTATTATAAAAATTTTTTCAATTTTAAAAAATGGGTGGGGTTTTTGCTTTTAAGTTTACGTTTTTACTTTTTCAAAAATTTAATTAAACTTGTTTTCGGGTTATTTTTAGGTTTAAAAAAATTTTTGTATGCCAAAATTTTAAAAATTTTTAATTTTTAGGGTTTGCAAAAACAAAGAAAAATTTTAAAAAAAAGAAGAGAAAAGTTATAATTTAGGTAATTTACATTTAAAAACTTCTTCATTAATTTCAAAGGAAGGTTGGTCGTTGGGTCGGGGCAAGTTTGGAAATTTGGGAGGGAAATTTTACTTTATTCTAACATAACAAACCCAAAAGCCAATATTTTAAGGTTTGGAAATTTCTCCCGAAATTTATTTAAATTTGAATTGAACTTTTTACCTTTTTTCGTCCTTTTAAAATAACTTTAACTTTGGGTTTGGGGTTTAGGGAAAAATATAAATGGGATCAATTTTTTCTTTTTAAAGTTTGATTAAAGGGAATTAAAGTCCTTGGTTATTGGGGTTTAGTCGGATTTTGGGTGAGGGGGAACAAAAACTTTTTTTGAAGGGGTGGTCTGCTTTTTTTCCTGAAACTTGTCTTTTAAATTTAAGGGATTTTAAACATTTCCAAATTGGAAATGGGGTTATATTTTAACTTTTAAGGATATACCAAAGTTTTTGAATGAAAGGTGGAAGGAAGTGGAAAGATTTTTTATTGGAACCAATTTTTAGAATAATTAATTTTTTTTGTGGATTATACAATTTTTTAAAAATTGGGAGGTTTCATTACCCAAAAGACCCAAGTTGGTTACTTTTTACATTTAAAGGGATTTTTTTTCAAAGGGATTTTAAAACAAAAATCAAATTTTGTATTTGAATTTTTGAAGGTTTGGTAATTTTTTATTTAAAAAAGGGGGGGATTTGTTTTTCAAAAAATTTTCTCCCAAACTAAAAGTTTAGGGAACAGGATTTCCCGGGTGGGGTTTTGGGAAATTTTGAAAAATCTTTGAAAGTTATTTTTTGGGTTTTAAATTTTTTTAAAATTTGTTTTACATTTTTCCCAAAAATTTTAGCGTTTTAAAAAAGCAAGGGAATTCATAATGGGTATCAAAACAAAATTTATCCTTATTTGAATAGAAGTTTTATGATTTTAGTTCAAAATTTTTAATATTAACCTATTTTTAAACACCAAAACACATCTATTTTTAAGGTTGGTATTTTAAAAATTTTTTTTTAATGTTTTAAACCCTTATTTTCTTTCTTTTAAATTCGTTTAAATTTAAGTTTGGTAATCAAATTTGTGGTTTTAAAATTTCAATCCGTTTAAAATTTAATGTTTGGGTTATCTTAGGTTAATAACTTGTGTGGTTATTCTTGGGAATTATTTTAAGGAACCAATTGATGGGTTTCCCCGAAAAGACAACTTTTGAAGGAAAAAGATAAATTTTTGCATATAATCGCATAATGCATTTTGATTTCCAAAATTTTGCATAAATATTTTAGTCTTTTAAGCTTTCTTGTGATCAAAAAAGGTTAAGTTTCTTGAGCCTAGGGTTACTTTATGAATTTTAATTTGTTGTTTTTGCTCAATTATCTATATCCATTGGTTGTTGAAGAGCCGTCCAAACCCAATGAAAAACGGATGGGTTTCATTTCAAGCACAAGTTTTGTGTAGGTTGATTGCTAGGATGTTTTTGGGCCGCTACTTGGTTTTGTGTTTGTTTTTTCTTTTGGGAAAAACTTTTTTTTGTAGTTTGTTGGTATTTTAAATTTTGAATTGTGTTTGGTTTTGTGTTTTTAACTGGGCTTGGGAAAAAACTTTTTGGTTGCTATTTTGTTAACGTGATATTAAATTTGTGGGGTTTTGGCTTTCAATTGAACCAACCCTTAATAAAGATTATTGATAAAACATTTTAAAAGTTCATACCTAAAAAAATTGGTCTAAGCCGACTTAAAGCCCTAAAATTTGTTCATCCCAAAAGGTTCAAGACATTTGTTTTGAAAATAAGGTAATAACGTTTTAAAGCAAAATTGCAACAAAAAATCTAATCTTTGTTTGATCTAAATTCCCCAGGGTATTTGACTTGGGTTGACTTTTCTTTGGGTTGGGTTGTTTTTTGGTTTTCTAGGGTAGCTTTCCTTTTGTAAATCAATTTATAGTTAATAATCGTATCTTAAATAATGGCTTTAAATAAAATACATAACTTTTTTTCTTTGGCAATTTTTCAACTTTTCGGGTGTTCCAACATTACCCATTAATTTGGTAGGTTTCCCTTATCTAATCATTTTTTCTTGGGTCCATTGGGGTTTAGATAATTCTTCAACTTGCAAGTAACTTGGACCGAACTTGAAACTTCTCCAAGGTTACCAAGTCTTGGTCGTACTTTTTCAATTTTCCAAACCATCTTTTCCAAAGATTACAATTCTTCCCTTTAAGAAAAAGACCCGGCAAAAGCGAAATTGCCATTTTTCTTGCATATTCATAAATATTTTGTATTTTTGTGTATGAAAAAGGTAAACTGTTCATCCAATGGACATCGATGGCGTCTTTAACATTATTTTATTTTTTGGTTGCCCAACCTTATTCATCCATTTGTCATTAAAAAATATTGTTAGTATTTTATGATTTGAAACTAAATTGTTTGTTTACTTCTGGAAAAATTAATGTTTTATTTTTTCGGATTAAGTAATTTTGGGGGTTTGTTTTAGGTTGTTGGGACTTTTGGCATTTTGTTAACGAATTGATTGATGGTTTGGGTGTCTTAATTTAACATTACCTAATAGCCCTTTTCAAGACTTATCGGTTTTCGTAGGCTTGTTTTCTTTGCCCTAATGTCAATGTCTATTAAAATACGATTAATAGGCTTTAATCTTCCAATATAAAGCCTTATCTTTTTTCCTTCAAGTTCAATTCATCATCAAATTACAACAATGCCATGGTGCTTCGGAAAAGTTCCTGCAGTTGTTTGCTAATGTGATCATATGATAGTTAAATGGAACTTACCAATATTCTCTCAATTTTGGAAACCTGTCCACATTACCTTCCCACGAGCAGGTTCCCGGGATAATTTGATTTTCCCGTCCATTTTTGGGCCAATTTGTTCCAATAATACCTTTAAGATGACTCTCTTATTAACAAGGTCCTTGGTGTGAAAGCCAATTTAATTTTTAAACAATTATTAATACAATAAACTGAAAAGAAATATTAGATATATTCAGTTAACAAAACAGAAAACCATCTTAAACCGGCTTCATCTCTACAATATTTTTTTGATCCAGTCATTTGTCAATTCTAAATTATAAATAAACGTGTTTTAAATGATTTGGGAACTAAACGTTAAATGCCAATTCTTACTCCATTTTTTGTAATAATACATTTGAACAAGGTTAGTCCTTTTGTATGTCCTTTGTATATATACTTTTGTTGTCTTTGAATTATACTAGTAAATGCCCAACAATTTTTAGCATTACGGTATGAACCTTTTTTTTTGAACGTTATGGTTTACCGTTTAATTCCCATTCATAAAATTTGCCTTTTGAAATTATTTTCCATTCCAACCCTATGCAAAAATTACATCATATTTCCGGATCGATTTTTTTAAATTCAAACCTCAAAGAGCTTTTCCAATTTTACAAACATTTTTATTTCAAACCACCGTTTCAAAATAATTAATGATCAATTTTTTCCTTTTGGGTTTTTAAATATTGTATGGTGGGTTTGAATGTTTTTAAAGTATTCATTTCCAAATGTAAATTTTCTCTTCCATAAAACATTTGGCAATCAAAAATTTCTTTTGGGTAATTTTGTCATTTAAATTTGATTTGGGTTTAAATTACGGGATTTTAAAATTCTTGTTTTGGTTTGGAATCATTTAAGGTTATTTTTTAAATCAAAAGGGTGGCTTAAGTCTATAAAGAACAGTTTAAAAGCATTCTAATCTTTTTAAAAATGTATGTGGCTATTTTCCTTTCAAATTTCTTTTAAAATTCCATCATCATCCTTTACAATTACCACGACCAATTTTCTAAAATATTCTTCTTAAACTTTACTTTTTTTCATACACATTTTAAATAATTTTCTTTTAAAAACACCAAAGTCAATTCCTGGAAATAAATAAATTGTGCCGTTTATTTTTTTGGTAACAATCTAATTCTTTCAAAAATATATTAATAAATCTTTTGGGTAAATTTTTAAATTGTAAAATTGTATGTTGTTTAATTTACAAATTTAATATCTTTTTGATTTAAATATTGTTTAGTTGTAATTTAAAACAAGATAATTAAGTTATACCGAACTGAGGGTTCCCATGGTTGGGTAATTTAATAAAAAGATTTAATTTTTTGCAATTTGTTTGTTGAAATTTAAATATATGTAAATGTAAATTTGTACAATTTGAACTAACATGATCTCGACCACTTTCTCCATAGGTTGGGTGATGAGTAATAATTTAACAAAATCCATTTAATATTGCTTCTCATTTTTTGTTGAAATTTAAATAAGTATAAATTAAAGTTTGTAAATTAATAAAGTAGTAGAAACGCTACTGACCTATGGTTTAATTGTAAAATTTAAATAAATGCATTTAATATTGCTTACTACATATGTGTTTAGTTGGGTTGTAAAAAAAATGTACTAATTAATAACTGATACTCTACTTTCACCCGGCTACTGACCTATGGTTGGGTAGATTAGTAACTAATTGTACATTCGCATTTAATATTTTCACTACATATGTGTTTAGTTGAAATTTAAATGATATGAATAAATGTAAAGTTAATGTACTAATTAATGAACTAGAACTGACTACTCGAGGGCCTCTCGACCTGGTTGGGTAGATGTAGTAACTAATTGTCACATTCGCATTTAATAGCCCTTACATATGTGTGTTGTTGAAATTTAAATGATATGTATAAATGTAAAGTTAATGTACTAATTAATGAACTAGATACCGACTACTCGGCCGGCTACTCGACCTATGGTTGGGTAGATGTAAACTAATTGTACACATAAATCGCATTTAATATTCTACTACATATGTGTGTTGTTGAGAATTTAAATGATATAAAAATGTAAAGTTAATGTACTAATTAATGAACTAGATACTGACTACTGAGGCTACTCGACCTATGGTTGGGTAGATGTAGTAACTAATTTAACAAATCGCATTTAATATTTTACTACATATGTGTGTTAGTTGAAATTTAAATGATATGAATAAATGTAAAAGTTAATGTACTAATAATACTAGATTTTCACTCTCGGGCCTCCCTATGGTTGGGTGATGTAGTTAATTGTACACATAAATCGCATTTAATATTTTCCACATATGTGTTTGTTGAAATTTAAATATATGAATAAATGTAAAGTTAATGTACTAATTAATGAACTAGATACCGACTACTAGGCCCTCCCTATGGTTGGGTAGATGTAGTAACTAATTTAAAAATCGCATTTAATATTGTTACTACATATGTGTGTTGGTTGAAATTTAAATGATATGAATAAATGTAAAGTTAATGTACTAATTAATGAACTAGATCTGACTACTCGGACTACTACCTATGGTTGGGTAGATGTAGTAATTTGTACACATTGCATTTAATTTTCTACAATGTGTTAGTTGAGAATTTAAATGATATGAATAAATGTAAAGTTAATGTACTAAGTAATACTAGATACTCGACTACTGAAACGCTACTCGACCTATGGTTGGGTGATGTAGTAATAATTGTACATAAATCGCATTTAATATTTACTTAAATATGTGTTGTTGAGAATTTAAATGATATGAATAAATGTAAAAGTTAATGTACTAATTAATGAACTAGATACTGACTACTCGACCGGCTACTCGACCTGGTTGGGTAGATGTAGTAACTAATTTACACATAAATCGCATTTAATATTGCTTTACTACATATGTGTGTTAGTTGAGAATTTAAATGATTGAATAAATGTAAAGTTAATGTACTAATAATGACTAGATACCGACTACTAAAATATTTCACCTATGGTTGGTTAGATGTAGTAATTTTACACAAAATCGCATTTAATATTGCACTACATATGTGTTTAGTTGAAATTTAAATGATATGAATAAATGTAAAGTTAATGTACTAATTAATGAACTAGATACTCGACTACTGAAAGACTACTCGACCTTGGTTGGGTAGATGTAGTAACTAATTGTAAATAAATCCAAATTTAATATTGCTTCCTACATATGTGTGTTAGTTGAGAATTTAAATGATATGATAAATGTAAAGTTAATGTACTAATTAATGCTGGATCTACTACTCGAAGGACTCTTGGAAAACCTAGTTAAATAATTAATCACATAACAATATATGCTCAACCAAGGGATTTTAAAATTAAAAAGATTTTCAAAATTCCTAGCCACCCCAAAATGACATGTTTTAGATTCACACAATATGTCTTCCCGGTATTAAAATGATATGGTAAAGGTTAAAAGTTTTACTAATAAATGAAAATGAAGCGGCAAACACCCCTAGGAAAAAACCAACCTTTAATAGTCCCAATGTTTGGGTTAGGAGGATAAGATATTGAAAAGTAGGAAGTACTATTAGTTTGAACTAGAGGGCTAGGAATGCTCTGGAAAACAATTTAATCCCATAAAGGGGCACACACAATCATAACTTCATGGGGGTTTTATGTTCCTTTTTAATTTTTGTCAATGAAACAATGTTTTCATTCCACACAATTTATGTCCCTTCGTTATTAAAAAATTGTTTGGTACCAATTTTAAATAAGTTTCGGTTCGGTATCCATGAAAATTACCAAAATTTTTAAACCAAAACCAATTTATTCATATCACATCACCCTACTAAAAATATTAAATCATATTAATGTACAATTAGTTATACATCTACCCAACCATATCATGCGGGGTTTCGGGATAATGTTTTCTAATTAAACATTATTCATTCATTTAATTCAACAACAAATTAAATAATTTTGTTTACTCTAAAATAAGTCGGGTAGCCATCGTGGTAATTATTTAATTTTAAACCACATTTATAACAATACTAAAAATTTAATTAATTATAGGATTCAATTTAATTAACAAGTAAATTTGTTAATGTAAAACTAAATTTTAATTAATTATTTACTACAACATAAGTTAACTCAACATGTTATCTGCAACCAAATAGTAACTAGAATAATTATATACAACATTGTTAACATAATTGCTAAATGAAATTAATTGGATAAACAACAAGGTTACAAAATATTCCACTTCGATTTACCACAATCACGTTGCCACTTTCAAGAACCTCATGTTGGATAAAACCTTGACCAAATTTTTGATTGTGATGTTAAGATAATGATTGCGGTTTGGGAGAAAATCGAAACATTTGAAGTATCAAGGCAGTTCGGCGGTAAATTGGTTTTAAACCTATCATCATTAACAACTTTGTGATTATTGAACGACATAAACCCAAAGTCTTTCAATGTTACTTTTAGATCACCCAAAACATTGGGTACAAGACTTGATTATAGCAACAACCTTTTCAAGTTTCCCTTTTTAAGAAATTTTTTATATAAAACAACCAACAATGATCCCTTCGGCATTCATAAACTCAACGCGTTAACCCGGAACTTTTAAAAGAATCCTCCCAAATCAACAACTTTCCTAATAAACTCCGTGTGATCATTACACCATCGTCCACCCATCCGAAACGCGGGACCGGTATTTTTCTATGAGATTTTGAAATAATTATCAACTTGAGAGGTTTGTGTTTTGTGTTGTGGCGGATAATCGGAATCAGTGTCTATTCAAGTAATTCTTCCCCTCGTAATTTGGTGGTGAATTCATTGCATATCTTTTAAGGTTTGGTAATCTTTCAATGTTTCTCCCTCTTTTATATAATTATCATTCCCCATGACATTAATTATAGTATGTGTTAGTTGGGAAAAGGTTAGTTGTTGTAACCAATTAATAGGTGTTAGTTGTTGTAGTTAATACATGTTAGGATACTCGACCATCCCTCTCGACCACTCGACTTTGAATTAGATCTATTATCCATGGTAATATCCAATCGAATCCTATATTAATCCTTTTTTTTTTGTTATTTACCTTTTTGTGTTTGTTCACTAATACTAGAAGAATTTTTTACACTTTTATTTTTGGCTTAATTTATTTTTGTTAATTGGTTTTTTCTATTAAAACAAGATGTCTAATATTTCTAATGATATTGTATTAAGTTTTCAATAAAGGCATATTCTCGTCTTTCCCAAAAGATGGTGGAAAAATTATTGAAATTAAACTATCTATGTCTAAAACGTTGTCGTATTCCCAAATATGCGACATGTTGTTAGAAAAAAAAAGAAGATATTTGGGCTTGGTTTTATTGTATACCAAAATGTAGCTTGGAAGAAGGTTTGACTATAGTGGAAAGTGATAGAGATGTTAAGAAGATGTATGAATTGGCCAACTACATGGTAAAATTAGGTATATGTTTCCTACTCCTCAAGCATTCCTTTGATTACTATCACAAAACTTGTGTAAAGATGAGTTTGATGAGGAGGTGACTACACAATTAAAAACCATGATAAAAGAAAGGTTTTCATTGTATGTCGTTGGAAGAGGTTAGTGCATGGGAAAATGAAGAATCTCAATCACCCACTTAAGATCCCCATGAAAAGGTTTAAAAGCTAGTCTTTTGGATGCTTTTGATGATTTTTGATGACTCATGATGAATTTGATGAAGGTTCTAGTGCTCTTCCTTATGTGTCCAATCGGTGATAACAATAATTTATGATGGGCATTTTTAATTGTAATTTAGGATGGTTATGTTTCATTGCCTTGTTTGTTGTAATTTAGGTACTAGTGCTTTTATTTAACATGTGTTAATTTTGGGGTCATCAAGATGGTGTAATGTATTAGTTGGTATTTAATGTTATCGACAATTATGGTCTCTAACAAGGTAATTGAAATATAAGGTTATTTGTGTCATTCTTTTATTTTTGTATTAGTTCATACTTCATGGTGTAAGGATTTTTTTGTAAGTTTCATTTTTTTTTTCAAATCGTGGCTTGTTATCTTTTGTAATCATTCTCTTGATCACGGTTTTATGCTTTAATTAATTTTGGGGAAAGTAAAAATGTTGGTTTATCTTTATCGCCTAATAACAATTGAAACCTACCTAATCTCTTAATTTTCATCTATCTTTCACACCCCCAATCCCCAATCACCCCTTGCAAAATCAATGGCAAACCAAACCCCAAGTCTTGATGAGTTGCGTCAAGCTAGTGGTTCGATGATATTGCAACCATGTTCAACATCTCTTTAACAATGAAGTGATGGAATCACCTCCCTAGTCAAATTGGAAGCAATATGCAAAGAGCTTCACGATGTGCGGCGTGAAGGGAACGATTAGGGAGCTCCATTATCTTGGCCCAAACCATGAAAAGGGTGGATGCTTTATCATTGGTGAAGATGAATGTAGATGATCGTGATATTTTGCGGGGCCTTGAAGCCTTCATTTGATTCGTCTTGGGATTGGCGAAACAAGATGGTGTGACCGATGGAGATTGATGAAGACATGGGTGTTTAGTGACATCGTCCTTTTTTTAAACTTTTGGTGTTGACCCGATGGAGATGGTGTGAATGTGTTTTGGGTATGGATCATTAGTAAGTATGTGAATTGTTTTGGGTATGGATCATTAGTAAGTAATTTGGTTTGTATGGTATATTTATATATAACTTTTAATTATAGTTTGGTTTATGGTTTGAATATCTTTGGTGATGAAGTGATTGTATTTGGATGATAATTAGTCCAATGAAGTTTTGTCTTGAAATGATGGTTTATGGTAATGAATCGTTATAGTTTTAGTTTATCCTTATTGATTTTTTGTTTTGTATATGAATTCTAGTGTAGATGTTGTTTGGTTTGTTAATCACATTGTAATGGAATTAGGGTTTAATGGTCAAATTTAGAAAGGGTCACTTTTAGAAATGACATTAACCCAAACTAAAGTGGGTAAGTTTTTAATTTTGGTTTAATGGTCAATTTTAAATGTGAATAAAGTGGGTCCTTTTAGGAACTTGTGGGTCTACCGGGGAACCATATGAATTTTTGTAGTTTACATGGTTACTCGAATCTAAGTTGTTGATGCTTGGTATCCTATTAAGATGAATTTGATGTTTAAGATTGTGAAAACAAGGTGGCGGCCTCGGCTAATCAGTTTAAAGTTTAAATGGTCCAATGACAAGTATGAGGACTTAGATGTGGGTAGCTGGAATAGTGGAGTCATGGTTTTATGCAGAATAAAGTTTAAATGGTTCATGCTCTCGATAACCATAACTCCAATATCATAGAATTTTGGGTTATAGTTGCTTATTTAACTTTTCATTTGAGTCTTCACTTGTTTTGGAATGTTGATACCTCTAGAGCAAGTTTACATTGACTAATAGTTCAAAATAGAAAACATGATCCAACTTATTTGAATGTTAAGAATGTTGAACCTCCAACGAATGGCTATTTAACTTTTCACAGTTGGTAAGTATAGAGATAAAATCTTTGGAATTTCATTGTTCATTCAACAAAAGCGTTTCACCGACACAATGAAACTTCAAGTGCTAATTAATGACTACATCTATACATGGTTTCTACTACTCTATCCTTGCGTTCGTTTGAATCTTGGATATGCATTTATCATATAAACAAAGGCTAAGGATCAAAATGGAAAGGATGGATTGATGCAACGAAGGGGATTTGGAAGATAGATGGCTACTATGCTAATCTTCTTGTGCTCCATCTTCTCTTACCACCATTCACAACTTACTCCATCTTTCCTTTTCCCTTCAGTTACGATATTGAAGAAGTACCATGAGTTGGTACCCTAAGACCAAGAACCACCTCTCTCCGAGGGGGTGGTGGGTTTCTTCTCGGGTCTTGGATGGGGTTGAAGATGAAGGTTTGGGTTTGAAGGTTCTTCTTAAAGATTCATCGAGTCTTAAGCATCACTTGGATTCACCAAACTATCATCTTGGATGATAGAAAAATTTTTCTTGGTCTTGGTTCTAGTGGGCAAATAGGTCGAATGGGTTTCCATCTTCCGATGATGAAGATGATGAAGGGATGAGGAGGGGTTGATCAACCATGGTTTGTTCAACTAGGGTTCCCATTTTAGTGATTGGGGATTTTGGTGAAATTAGGGTTTTCTCTTTTGATTGGTTTGGGTTCTATGATATTTGGGTGCTTTTTATAAGTGAGGATTAGGGTTCTTGAAGTAACTAAGGGGGGGTTAAATTGGTTGGATAGTTAATGAGGATTTTGGGGATTGGTGAGATATATTCTAGAAGTTGACTATGTTGACTTCTTGTTCTAACCTCGGATAGGTTGTTTGTAACCAGGCTATTACTAACCACGGCTATACTCTTTGTCTTTGTGTTTGTTTTGTGTTGTCTTGCGGAGCTAGTGTGTTTCTTGCTTATGTTTGTGTTTAAAAAAAATTATATATAGTTTTTTGTTATTGATGATTGTTGTAATCCTTTATCTTGTGAGATACCATTTCATTTGGCATTGATTTACTTGCTCTAATTTGATCGGTTGGAAGGGTGATTATTTTCCACGGATGGTGTTTCAACTGAGACGTGTTGTGGAACAACGGATAGGTGTTCCTTTTTGATACTTGAGGTTGTTTTGACACTTTGGCAAAATATATATCCTTCCCAAACTCCGGATGGATCACTTTCCTTGCAAATATCCTAAACCCTAATCACTTTGGGATTTCTTCACAAACCCCTTAATTCATATCCTCATCCAATGGTTTGTACTCTCCATAATCTTGTTGCTATTCCCAAAAGATGCTGCTCAAGGTTTCATCAAATGATTGATTTCCTTGTTCATAGTCCCATTCACTTTGCTTTAACGGTTGAACCTACCATTTTCAAAACCTATATCTGATTTTGGAAGAACTACCCAGGAGGTTAATGGGTTGGAGGTTTTAGTACTAGGGTGGATGAGCATGCTATTTCGGTTTCGAGGACTTATTCGAGAAGTTTTCGGCTTGATGATCGATGGTGTTGATAATCTTTCGATCTTGAGATTGTGGGTGGTTTAGGCGATTAGGATTGATAAAAGGAAATTTTTGTTTTTTCCAAATGGAATTTTGTTCACCTTTGTTTGTGATGGAAAAAAAGGCTTTAATGATTTTTTCCAAAATATTGTATTATTTGTTTTCGGATGGAAGGAAATTTAATTGGTCTAGAATTTAGAGGGTTAGTGCGAATATTAGGGAAGGAAATAATTTGTATTCGATTTGCTTGTTTCCATAAATCCTCCATTAACAGTTAAGAGAAAGGAAACGATGATTCCTCGGGTGTTTGTTATATGAAATCCGGAGCTTTATTGGAGGCTTTTTTCCCACATGTTAAATTTTTGATTAGGGAAACTAGGAAACCGGAACTCCTTTGGGCTAGGTTAGTGGTATGGTTAATGAGGTACCGGGTGTGGAGGTGACATGTTGGAAGGGTTCCCCGATTCAGCGATTTGGTGGGATAGTGGAAACACCATAAGAAATTTGGAACTAATGTAAAGCTTTGAGTTCCACTGGAGGATAACCAAGGTATAGGACATAATGATGGGTCGTTGCTATGTTTTTATTAAGTTCCCGCTGGGTTAAACCAAATGATGGGTGTTGGAAAGATAAGAAGGGTTTTGTGACTTGTAAGAGGACCTTTTATGAATTGGAGGTAACAAGCGAAGGGGGAGGATATTCTTGAGAGAAATGTTGCGGTTGGTGTTAAAATGGGAAAAGATTTTGTTAATCCGTTTGGGTAAAATTTAATTAAAGTGGGTCTTGGTTTTGGAAAATGAAAAGAAGGTTCTTTTTGAAACCCGGGTATGAAGGTGAACTTTTCCATTTGAATTGGTATTATCAACGGGGGTATCATACTTTTGGGGGTGTATCTTTGTTTTATAAAGAAGTGAGGGGAGACTGAATTTGATTTCTAATAAATTGGGAACTTTTTTCTTAAAATTGGGTTTGCTACAAACAAAAACAAGTAAAAATGGTTATTTTGTAACCGAGTTGTTTATTTGGAAGCAATAGCTATCAAATACCCGGACAACCTTTGAATTAAAAGCCTAAAGTAGAAAGAGGGAAGCATTGAAAGAGAAAAATAAAACCTAATCAAAATTGCACCCTTTATCTATTTCTTGCTTAAATAAAAGGTAAACCGGTAAAAGTTTGGTTTTTGAATTTGAAGAAAACAGACAAACAATGTTGGAAAAGGAAAAATTGAAGAAAATAAAGGGAAAAAGGTTTGATAAAGGTTGCAGAAGTATAAGAGGAATAGACACTTTAAAAGAAAGAAAATGAAGAAGAATAAAGATATTTACTGGATGAATCTCAAAAATTTAAAGCTTGATGATGATGAATAACGAAAAGAATCTTTGTTCGAGAGAAGAAAAGGATTCGGGAATTTCAAGGTTATAGAGGGAAGAAAAATTGTAAAAAAAACCTCCTTTATTGTGGTTAAAATTTTTAAATTTCAAAATTGTAAATGTTTAAAAATCTTGTACTTTCAAAAAATGGTGAAATCATGAACATGGAGAATTAAAATGAGATTTCTCCAATGAACTCAAAAGAGGAAGAGTGGATTAAAGAGCATGTAGGTGGAAATAAGCGAAAAAGAAAATCTAATTGGAACATCGGATTTAAGAAGTTGAAAGGGTTTTGTTCAAATTTCTTGAGTTTAACTTTTGATGGGGTGAAGAAGTTTGAAAATTAAAGATCATAATGATGTTTACAGAAATAAATTTTTAAATTTCAATATTTTGTAGGTTTTGATGAATCTTTGGGACTTTACAAGAAAATTTTGGTGAAGTAACCGATGATTATATGAACGATGTATATAATTTGAAGTTTATTTGGTTTATGATGAAAAATGGAAGGATTACAATGGTCAAGTTATGTTGGTTTTATAAAACTTGTGGAGTTCATGTTTTAACTTTCGGGAAATTATTTAACTTTAAATGAATATTAAATTAATAAATAATTATTGATGGATGTTAAGCCTTTTTCAAGTGTTTTTCCTATATGTAAGCTTTGATTGTTAAGAAGTTGGGATCAAAAGTGGTTTGGTTACTCCTCCCATTTTTACCAAAAAAAACTTAAGATTTTAGAAACAAGAGGGAATTTTTTTTAGGTTTTGTATGATGTTACTTTAAGAAGGAACCACAAACTTAAACAACCAATTGAAAATGTAACCAGATAAGATAACCGACATGTTTGTGAAACCGAAAATTTACCTTGTAGTTCCTATGTGGTTAGATTTATCGGATAAAAGGAAAGAATTTACTTAAGGTTACATTTAATTTATGGATCCTTACCTATAAAAATTTGGAGGTTAGATATCTATGTTTTATATCTAAAATCGTACACTTCAAGGTTCAAAACCCAATCTGGATTTATTAATAAAAAATTGTTTGATTGAAGTTTTTTTTAAACAAGTTTAAATTCCGTAAACTTAAACTTTGTTAAAGTCGGTTTCTATTAACTTTGCTCAACGGGTCAACACCAAGGGTACAACCCCCCCATCCCTTTATCACTTACAAATAAATGGAAACCCGGTGATATTTGCCTCCCAAAGAACCAAACCGAAAATCTCCATTTTATCATCCAAATTTGTGAAAGGTCTTCATCTTTGGGAACTTCAAAAAACCTTCATCTTCTAACCCCAACCATTTTCCCGAAAATTAACCCATTTCTTTTCCATTTCTATAATGATTTGCATTTTCCAACAAGGTTATGGAAAGAAACAACTGCGTGGATAATCAACTCTTCTGGTTGAAACCACAGGTGGATTTAAAAGGAAACAATATAAGAACATAATAAACCATTACTTTTCCTTATAAAAACAATTTAAATTTGAGAAAATTTCCAACTTGTCTGGTTATTTAATCCGTGGTTAACCTTCCCGGGTTACATTTAATCCTTTCTAACTTTTTGTGGTTTCTTGGGAATTCTTTTCAAGGAATAAAACCCAAAAGTCCATTAATAGAAAACTTAACATGAATGATTAAACAAAATTGTTTTCAACAATACATATGTCATGGTTTACAAAAATACAACATTCTTTAAACTCATCCTTTATACCATTTCAACACTTTAGTTTCAAACCAAAACAAAGCCCACACCAAAACAAAAGTTTGAAACTACAAAATACATTTGCAACCACCGGTTATTATTTGAATTTACATAATAGATTTCTAAATATAAACTTTACATTTCAATAATTTAACGTTCAATAATTTGTCCAAAGGATTCAATCTTTACTTCAAAATCCCAATTCCAAACCAAAGGCCAAATGGATTCCTCCCATGGAAAATTAAACCTTCTTTATCAACCCATATCCATATCATAAGGACCGCCGGACATTAATCGGAATATAGAATGTTTTGGTCAATTCCTTTTTCCATTACGGTTTTTGTAAAAAACTTTGGAATTTTAATTAAAAACTCCTTGTTGGCCACCAAACATTTTAACAGAGGCTGGGAGGCTTTTTGTTTGAAGGGCGTGTGGAGTTCTCCCAACCCAATTACTTATCTTTTATAGGAAAATGCCTCAATATAAAGTTATTAAATTTGTTTTTACAACTACATTCATCGATTTTTAATACGTAGAGCCCTTCCCAAGTTCTTTTAATTCCACTATTCTAACTTTGTTTTGTAGGGCTTTTGGTCTTTCTTTTTTATTAGAAAAATAACTCCAAAAAAATTCCTTATTTGGAATTTTTAAACCCGAAAATGATTTTAACCTTGGGATAAAAAACTAAAGGTTACTTATTATGGTATGGATTGTATCTTAAATCTCTTCTTGCCTCTCTACATGAAATAAAAATTTCAAACCACCTTTTCAATGATTGACAAACCGGGGAGAATAAGTTACTCCGTCCAAAAACCCGGTGTTGGTGGAACATGGATAAAAATGGACGCCTGGCCCAATAATCCGGGTTAAAATCCATAGAAAATTTATCCATAATAAATTTGCCAAAAAAATAAAAATAAAATTAAATTACCAAGTGTTAAATTATCAATAAATATTAAAACTTTTTCATGAAATTTCGTTCGGAAACCATCCTTTCTAACTTCCATGCCCACCACCTTTCCCAAAAATCATATATGCAAAATGCCACTCCTCCCAGGAAAATAAAATCTCTTCCTCCTTTTGATTCAAAAATCCTAATTTCTTTCGGGATAACACTTTTTTTCCGGAACACACCCGAGCAGTTAGATCTCGGTTTCATCAATCGTCTCAGTCTTAACCACCTTAAACATCGCAATAAATAATAAGTAAAAAAGTTATATTAAATCTTTACCACCATGTAAAAAAATTTGCCAACACTTTCTTCTCACAGGACTTTAGGCTTTTGTGGAGTGGTTGAAGGGCCGTTCTGGTCTTGAAGTCCCTCCTCAGTCCTCGGCAAATTAGGTACTTTTAATGTGCCCGGACCTTAACATGTTCAATAAATTTCTTAGGTCATTGAGGGTTTACGGAACATTCTTGATTTATCCCGATATATTCTAGGGCAATAAATGCTTGTAATACTCCAAATCACTTTTGGGAAATTATCCTTATTGAATGAGGGAAATCATTGCTTTTCCATTTAAAAAAAATAATAAATAAAGTAAATAAATAAATAAATAATAAAAAATTGCCTTTTTATTTTAAAACCAAAAATGTTAAATTTACCTTTTGGGAGTATTAAATAACAATTTATAAAGTTCCCGCCATTAAATCTTGTTCTAAGTGGATACGTATTCTTCAATCTTCCTTTTTTCCTTAACCAAAATAAATTAATAAGATTCTATTTCATGGCAAATATAAATAAAATGCGGTCATAAAAGGTAATTGGTTAAAAACCATTAAAGGGTTTAAACATGTTTTATATTGTCCAAATTTGGGATGGTTGTTCCACTTATAATAATAGGAATACCATGGGGAGCAATTTGACATCAATTTAAGAAAAAATATAAAAATATAGCTGTTTTGTATGGCTTTTGAAAATATCCTACTTCTTAATAAAATATTACCTTTTCTTCATTTATTGTCGGGTTCAAAAGGGCACATTATCTTGGGGTTTCTCAATTTTACTATCTCCATATCATTAAACCATTACACCTTACACTAGTGGGCTAAAATCTTTTCCGAGGGCTAAGTCTCTTACGAAAGGGAAAAAAATAATTTAGCCCTTCCAATTTCTTGAAAATTTCAATTTGAAAGGGAAACAAAATTCCTTACCTTTTCTTGATTTGCTATTAAAAAGGCTCTAGTACACTAATCCTATTGTTAGGCCATTCAACAAGTTTCAAGTCTTTCTTTCCCCAAAATCTTAAATACCAATTTTTTAAGCTTAGGGTTAATTTGAAATCTACTAGGGGCAAAAAAAAATAAATAAATAATTTATTTACATTCAAGTAAAAATAAAATTTTGTTTATAAAAACAAACCTTTATTTTCAACCATGAATCGCTAAAAATGATTTTTTACATTTCTAATGTACCCCTCCCAATGAACCTTTAAAAACCCAACCTTCTTTCAATGGGTACCAATTTATGTTTGGTTGTTTGGTGGTAGGTGAATGGGTAATGTTGAATTGTAACATGTTTGAATAATTCCTTTTTTCAAAGGTTAATGCTCGTTCCCTTCTTGAAAAGAAATCGTAAAGTATTTCTTTTTTTTCTTTGGGGCGTGATTAATTGATTAAATAAGTGTTTGGAAGGTCGAAATGACAAAAATACCCTCGTATGTGTTTCATGAATTGTCCCTATAGTTTGTAGGTTATCATGAATTAGTCCTTGAATTTTTATTTTGTTTTATTTATATAAAACCATTTTATCAAAAATTTATAAAATATTCGAAAATTATATGAAAAAATCTATAAAATTCCAAAATTTTATAAAACTTTATAACAAATTCGAAAATTTTATAAAAATTTTATTAAAAATTCGAAAATTTTATAAAAAATTCAAAAATTATAAAAATCCGAAAATTTTATAAAAAGTATATTAAAATTCCAAAATTTTTTAAAAGTTTTATAAAAATTCGAAAGTTTTATAAAAAGTTCAAAATTTTATAAAACATTCGATAAAATTTTATAAAATCTTATAAAACATTCCGTCAAAAAAATTGGGAAAAATTTTCGAAAAATATTGGGAAAAATTTTCGAAAAAAAATTTATTTTTTCATTTTTGAATACTTTTTGACGGAAGTTTTTATAAAATCTTCCCCAAAATTTTATAAAATTTTTGACGGATTTTTTTTTGATGATTTTATTAAATTTTATTAAACTTTTTACAAAAAATTCCGAAAATTTTATCAAATTTTTTATGTCAAAAAGTATTCCGGGATTGTTTTATAAAATTTTCGGATTTTCTTCAAAATATTCTCTTTTAAAAAGAGGAAAATAAATTGTAAAAAAAATCCGTCAAAAAGTATTCAAAAAAGAAAAAAGAAATTTTTTTGTCGAAATTTTTTTTTCCCAATATTTTTGACGGAATGTTTTATAAGATTTTATAAAAAGGTTTCGGATTTTTTTATAAAATTTTTGGAACTTTTTATAAAACTTTCGGAATTTTTTATAAAATTTTTTTAAAAATTTTGGAATTTTTAATATACTTTTTTATAAAATTTTCGGATTTTTTTATAAAAATTTTGGAATTTTTTTATTAAATTTTCGGAATTTTTAATAAAATTTTTTATAAAATTTTCGGAATTTGTTATAAAGTTTTTATAAAATTTTTGGAATTTTTTTATAAAATTTTCGGAATTTTTAATAAAAATTTTTATAAAATTTTCGGAATTTGTTATAAAGTTTTTATAAAATTTTTGGAATTTTTTATAGATTTTTTCATATAATTTTCGGAATTTTTATAAAATTTTCGATAAAATGGTTTTTATATAAATAAAAACAAAAATAAAAATTCAAGGACTAATTCATGATAACCTACAAACCATAGTGACCATTCATGAAACACATACGAGGTATTTTTGTCATTTCTGCCCTTCCAAACACTTTTTGACGGTCAACTAATCAAATGTGGTCAAAGGACCAAATCCGTGAACGAATCAAAACCATAGGGATCAAATCCGCAAAAAAAAAAGTTTAGGGACCAAATCCGTAATCTTCGATAAACCACAGGGACCATTTATGTAATTAACTCTAATTTATATTTGTATAAAGTCAATGCAAAATATACAACACGTTAATACTCTATAAACATAATACCACTTGGTATTTAATATCGTTATACACAACAAGATTTTGCCATTATATTCTAGTCATTGTTCATTTATGCTTAGCTAATTAGATAATTTTCAACGATGCAATATAAATTCAGAACCTGCTTATCGTTATATAAAAGGCTTAACTGTCTATATTTATTCAACGAGTAAATAGGCACTCATCGCGTTGTGGAGGGGCTTATAACATGCTACGTTTTTTTTGGGCTATTTTCATTATGTAAACGTTCAAATGTTCTACTAAGCTTTCTAGATATATTTTTTAATTGCGCGGGTGTTTTTTGGTTGTGATATATGTGTTTTTTGTGTGACAAAATTTTATGTATTTTTTTCTTTTGTCTATTATTATTATTTTTTTTTCTTTGGGTTTTTGTATAAGTATTTTTTGTAAATCATTTTCGTATGATTTATGCATGGTTTTTGGGAATTTGTTTTTTCATGTTGCGGTGGGGTTTTTAAAACATTTAAGATAAGGTTTAAACTTTGGTATCAATGTATAATTGTATTAAGTAAATGCAAAATATACAACACGTTATTTTATACCACTTGGTATTCAATCTCGTTATACACTACATTATTAATCCATTTTATTCTAGTCCTATTTGTTCATTTATGCTTAACTAATTAGAGAAGTTTCAACGATGCAATATTAATTCAGAATCTGTTGATTGTTTATGGAAGGCTAAAGACTAATTAACTGTGTGATTAATTTCAATAATTAAATGTAGCATGACAGAATGGTAAGCAAGTTGGAAGGTCAAAGTCAAGATAACGACATACAAATCACTTGGAAAATGAACCACTAATTGGTAGTATAATGTGAGGGTATAAATGTTACAACACTCTATTTTAGAATGTGCCAATCAATCTTGAGAGTGTACAAATCACCTCCCATCATTTATTAGTCTATCCATCTACAATACACCTAATTGGTTATAGAAAATTTATAAACTTTTATATATGTACAACCACCAATGACATCTGAACTTTTAATTTTTGTTAGTGTTGCATAATTTTCATTTGAGTTAACTAAAGTTACACCAAAAGAACAAAATTCGCTAAAAATTTATCAAATGTCGCCCATATCAAAATTCGGCAGTTTTTTTAAAAATTTACACTGTGACTTAAAATCGGGTATAGCTCGTGCCACACCCAACATCAATGTAGGTTCGTCCCACTCCACCAAAGTGACCTAATGGTTAAACATCATGATGTCTTTACAAGAATGTTTCCGGTTCAAACTTCATTAGATACATATATTAAGGGTGGTCGGAAAAGAGTAAAAAATTGTAATGAAAATACCTTAGTTAACCACGTACAATAAAAACTAGTCACCCTCGAATAACTTCAACATGAAAAACCTCATACCGCAACTAAAATGCTATGAAAGCTAGGGCATATTTGTTAACTTCAATATACACTTATAATAAAGGGGGAGTTGCATTTATATCCCTGCAAAGGTGAATAATTCCATATTTATCCTTCTTACAAGTTTTTTATGCATATAGTACAATGGTTTTTATACATGCAAAGAATATATATGCAATTTCTCATCTTTTGAAGGATATATATATGCAAATGACCCTATAATAAATAAATAGAAACTCTTGGACTGTTTTAGAAAGTGAAAGTGGCATAGTACCCTTTCCAGGTACATTTCTTAGAAATCAAGTCCCTTCCACCTATATACTAATTCCAAGTAGAAAAGTTGCAAAATTATCATACTTATGTATAAGACCAATTGTCATATGACATCATTACGTAACATCACTAAACTGAATTACAATAAGGTATGAAAATGACTGCTTAACCAAAAAGCTCAAAGTGCTTCTTAGAGTGTCGTCGTAACGTGCCTATCAAAGAAAGTAACAACATATCTATTTATACACCTTAAAATCCACCAATATGATCAACATTGAAAAATATATATATACAAAAGTTAATTGTTTTTTCCTTTGGTATTACTACTATTTTTTTTTGGTATGAATGACATTTTCGTTCACTAAACGCACACATTTTTTAAGATTGTAATATAAAATCAAAATAAATAGACAAAAATGTACGATTTAATTAAAACCATTGATTTTAATAAAATTGAGTTTATTCACTTATTAATAAACTAGCTAAGTAAGAACTATAAACACAAACATTTTATACCGGATGCATTTAGATAAATGTCGATATTTATTATGAAATTAGTATATATACTAAAAGGCAGGAATCAAGGTTTTGTAAAACACGCATTTAATGAAAAGTTTTCCAAATTGGCAGAAATAATGCGTTGGTGACGTTAAACTAAGTCCAACATTAAATGCAAAGTTTCACAACTTGGCAAAAACAATTTGAGGTTTAAATGTCGTTACAAAGTAGGTCCAAACATTAAATGCAAAGTTTCATAACTTGGCAAAACAGTCCTCGAGGTTTAAGTGTCGTTGCAAAGTAAGTCCTTTAAAGCTAATCCTCACATCGCGGTTCAGACACTCGCTTAATACTATAAAGAAAAAATTTAAAATTTTTATCGAGGTCACGTGACACCTCAGGATCCACTAATTCCGCCACATACATATGATAATGAAGTTAGTATAAACATAATAAGTCAAAAGTTGAACGATATATATAATCCAAAAAAATAATAAATAGATATAAAAGATAAAATAAATAAAAATGAAAAATAAAAAAATGTACTTGCAAAATTAAAATAAAAGGTAGCAAAAAACTTGAATTCTTGAACCCAAAGCTTCACATACTCACCAACTAGCTAGTATTTGCAGCCTTGTCTTTTAAGCAAAACCTACCCACAAAACTCCATACTTCAATCATTTTATTTTTATGCATTCTCATATGGGTTCTTTTCAGACACCAATGGCTACTCGAACCGCAGCTATGCTCGAGACCTCTTGCGGGTATCTCCTACAAGAACTTCAGGCAAGTTTTCGTAACAAGTTATAGTCTATATTTTGAACTATAAATGTGAACTTTTAGTCAAGGAGTCACACATTTTTTGGTATTTCTATGTGTATGTATTAGATGATTTGGGATGAAGTTGGTGAAGATCAATTCGAAAGAGAAAAAGTTCTAGTTGATCTCGAGCATGAGTGTCTACAGGTTTATCGAAGGAAAGTTGACAATGCTAACATGTCTAGGGCGCGTTTGCATCAGGAGTTGGCTGATTCAGAAGCTCAGTTTACTCATTTGCTATTGTCACTTGATGAACGTTCTCTTCCTACAAGGGTAAGTTCCTAGTTTAAGAATATTAAGGTCACACATACTAGTAACTTTTTATGCTATTAGTTACAACTTTTTTCATTGTAGCCAGAGAAAATGGCGGGAACGCTAAAAGAGCAACTAGGGGCTATTGCTCCGGCGCTGCAAAAGATGCAAATGAGGAAGGCCGAGAGAATGAAACAGTTTAGAACCGTACAGTCGCAGATTCAAAAAATTGCTGCAGAAATTGCTGGTCAATCTGAATACGATGATTCATTACCTGATGTTATAGTGAACGAAAATGACCTTTCGTTAAAGAAACTCGAGGAATATCAAATGGAGCTTCAAAGACTTCATGCTGACAAGGTACAAAGCGTTTTTCATAAAAGTAGTGTCTTATTTAAGTTATTGCTCCTTTGTTAATTTGAGATGAATTAAAAGAATGACAGGCTCGAAAAGGTGAAAAACTACATAAGTACAATTCAGACTTTGTCGGCTACATTAGGAATGGATGCATCTATGATCATAACAAAGGTGCACCCTAGCTTGAACGAACTATCTGGTCTCTCGAAGAATATGAGTGACCGTATTCTGGCTAAACTCAATAGCACAGTGGAATCCCTAGAAGCAGAAAAGCAGTCGCGGATTGAAAAGGTAACTTCTACTCATTACAGTTTGACTTTAAGGTCAAATGAACTGATTTTAATCTCAATTTTGATCAAGCTTCTTATTGATTAACATAAGATTTGTAGTGAACATGTGTATCTAGGTAACAAATTCATTTATCTTTGAGAAAAATAGAATGAATATACAGTAAAAAATAATGGTTAAATTGGATTCAAAAGATAAGAAGTTTGACCTGAAAAGTCAAAGTTTAAGATCCTGATTCCACAGACTCATGTTCTTGCAGCTTCGCAACCTTGGGAACTCGTTAAAAAACTTATGGGAGTTAATGGACACACCCTACATCGAGCGGCAGTTATTTTCACATATTTCTAGCTCAACAGCTTTGACAAATCTATCCACTCCTGGAAGCTTAGCCATCACGATGATTGAGCAGGTTTGTATCTAGCTACATTATAAGTAATCAAAGGGTAGTAGATACCATGCATTGAAGTAACTCGCTTGTCAAATTTCTATAGGCAGAGGCTGAAGTCGAACGATTGGATCAACTGAAAGCAAGCAAAATGAAAGAACTTCTTGTAAAGAAGCGGACTGAGCTTGAGGAGATTTGTAGACGATCGCATATGGAGGTCCCTTCTCTATCAGAGATGGAACATGTTGTTAGCTCGATAAAACGTGGTTAGATTTTTTATGTGTTATTCTACCTATTCTCGAATATAAAAGGGTGTCACCTCAGCATTAGTACACAAAATTGTATGATTAAACATTCGAGTCAAATAAACAAATCATCAACTTGACTAAAAAAGAGTTATTGTACCCTATAGGGGAGATGGACTACGCTGATCTTCTAAAGAGCATGGATGAACAAATAGCGAGAGCTGAAGATGAAGCATTGAGCAGGAAAATGATCATGGAGAAGGTCGAAAAATGGGCTTTGGCGCAAGATGAGGAACGATGGCTAGAAGAGTATAACATGGTTAGTCTTTTTAGACTAGTATATAGACTTTGTAGCTTGTGTACTTACATATGATCTCTTCTGTCTTCAGGACGAAAACAGGTATACGGTTAGTAGAGGTGCACACAAGAATCTAAAACGTGCAGAACGTGCCCGTGTGATGGTCAACAAAATTCCAGGTTTTGCTATTTGGCCCAGCTGATCAAAATTCATTTTTTAAATTAGCGTGTTTGACTGTTGAGAATAAGTGACATGAATATGCTGAAAAAATGCAGCGTTGGTGGAATCATTGATTGCTAAGACGAAGAGTTGGGAAGAAGAGAGGAAGAAAGTGTTTTTGTACGACGAGGTATTGTTAAGATAGTTACCGTATAGTGTCATGGTACTGTAGTACATATTAGTCATTTTAGTTGGGTTGTACAGGTACCTTTACTAGCATTGATGCAAGAATACAATATGTCAAGGCACGAAAAAGAAGAAGATAAGCAACGACGTCAAAGGGTATATATGACCCAACCTTTACTAACACATAGTGTGTTTGCTGATTCCATATTTGTTAACGTGGTTTGATTTGTTCGTGCAGGAAAAAAAATTGGCACAAAGTAAAGTAGTGGTATTGCACGAGAGTGTAATGTTGACAAGACCAACCACGAGCTCTCGGCGATTAGACCAAAGTGTCAATGGAGGGTTCAAAAGGGTTCCTACGGGCATACAATTTGGAACAAGCAATGTAAAATCGCCTAATCTAAACAAACCCATTGTAAATGATGGAAAGGGATCTCAAGGACCGAAGAAATTGCCTCCTAGTCGCTTTGATCGTTGTCTAAAAGAAGATCGAGCTTCTTCTATCTCAAGGTTTTCGAGCCCATTTTCGCCTTGACTTTGGTCTAGTCATTGGCAAAGCACACACATGTGTTAATTTGAAACTTAACTTCACTTATATGTTTATTACCATTTGATTGTACTTATTTGTAGATAGTTGATTTATGCATATAGGAAAGAGTACAAAGTTGTAACTTGAGGAAGTTAAGATATTATATTTGGGTGTAACTAAGTTTGAATTTTGCTTAAATCTAGTCATTCTATTTTTTTTTTAATTATAAAAACCACTGTTTTCTTAGTTTTAAAATCCGTAGAATATTTGGTTTCGAGATGACTTTGTACAGAAACTTTTAAAACCTTCAACATGGTATATTAAGGCATGACATCTAAAACAATAAGGACATGTTTGACAAACTAATTTAACTTAAGCTTGTAATCGTAAAATGACAAGATATGATAGAGAAATTAACTTACGCTAAGCGAATACTCGCTCGTAACGACGGTGGATAATAGCAAATAATTATATTTGTGAACTTGTGATTTTGGTGTAACTCTTGATGCAATACTTAAAGGTTCAAATTGTAGTCATTACGAGAAGAAAAAAATGTGTTAGAAACGAAAAATGATAAATATTGAAGGATTAAAAATATTTAAACTATTAGTTTAATAGTAGATATTCTTATCATTTTTAATTAAGAGTATATTAGAAATTGACCTTCACACAATTTTAAAATTTTTAATTTTAAGAAAATAAGTTTTCTTTATGTAAGTAGAAATAAAAGTAATAGCTTCCAAAAACTAATTTTCCTTAAAAGCTACATCAAAAAGCTTTTTTTTTTTTTTTTTATTTTATGAAAGATAAAAGTTTTAGCGCAATACAAAACTTATTTTAAGAACAGCTTAATAAAAAAGAAAAAGAGTAAATTGCATAAATCGTTCTTGTAGTTTGACCAAATTGCAAGCTTCGTACTTGTCATTTTGAAAGTACATGCACCGTCCATGTAAAAAACATACGAATACAATTTTCGTCCTTAGCTAAAATAAAATGAACAAAATGTCCATCCTCTCTAGTTAAATAAAAAGATAAAAGACAAGAGTAATTTAGGGTGTGCTTGGTTAGGGGTTAAGGGGTGGGAATGGGAAGGATTCAAAAAGGCCCACCTTACTCATAATATAGTGCTTGGTTAGGGAGGTGAAGGGATTGATTACCCGTGAATGGTGAATGAACCATTATAGAATAAATTGAGGGTAGGATTGACACCCACCACTCATTCCTTCGATTCCCTTTCCCACTTTGAACCAAGCGGGCCCTTAGTTATTTCAATTTAGTCGGGACGGAGTTTGCACTCGTAGTAGGATCGATCACGGTCAGAAAATCAAACCATACCGACCAAGACCAGACCGGACTGAACCGATTTGGTCCAAAAGTCCGGACCAAGGACTATACGCTTTTTTTTTTTTTTTTTAAGAACGACACCACACTTGAAATCCGACCCCGAGTTAACCCATGCAAGTGATGCAGCCCGAGACCCGAGCCACTAAGAAAGACCGCGAAGGGAAACCCCTAGAACTCACGACTTCGCACTAAGAGGAAAATCCGGATTTTCATTGTCTCTTTCAAGACTCAAACCCGGGTAAAACCCCTCCCCAAGCTCCAGAAGAGACTCAAGTGGCCAACTGACCTAATTAGTTGGTTAAGGACCGATATGTTCGGTCCATGTCTGGACGGTCCGGTCCGGTCCAACAAATCATAATAGTCGGTTCAGTGTAAGACCGAACTGGACCGGACCGAGAACCGAAAATAAGAAAAAAAGGTAAACCGAAGACCGAACCAAAATATGTTCGTTCCGGTCCCGTTTCCGTCCGGCCCACGGTCTATGATGCTCAGCCTTACTCGTAAGTTCCTCACAAAAACGATGTCTGCATGTTTAAAACAAACCATAGAGACAAAACATGAAACTTGGCTAAACCACAAGGACAACTTTTGCAATTTTACCCAAAGAAAAAAAAAAAGAAGGAACCAAGAAACATTCACCGAATACTCACTTTCAGCTGTTCGGTTTAACCATCCTCGTACAGTCGTACCATCATCTAAAGCTTTAACAAATGTAAGTACTAATTTTAATTTATATATATATATTCAATCTAAACAAAACTAATAGTTTTTTTTTTTTTTTTTTTTTTTTTTTTTTTTTTATAGGAGGGCATCAATTAAAGACCACCAACACCAGATGCAGATGAAGAAGATGATCAAGATCCACAACCTTCTCTTCAAGAGATTATTAATATTAAAGTAATTAACCCTTTTTTTATATTGCTTTTTTATCTTAATTAAGACCCTTTTTTTGTTTAAGTTGAAAGTGATTAGAGTTTTTAATATTATGATGTTGTTTGGATTAGCTTATCTTGGGGCTTATGGGCTTATTTGAATTTGAAACAAGCTCCAAACCCTTTTTTTATATTGTTTTTTTATGTTAATTAAGACCCTTTTTTTATATAATTTGAAAGTGTATGATATTGCTTATTGGAAGTGGCTATATGTATTAGAGGGTGTTTGGATTAGCTTATTTTGGGGCTTATGGGCTTATTTGAATTTGGAAAAAGCTCCAAAGCCCACTTTTTTTATATTGTTAATATTAAAGTATCCCTTTTTTTATATTGTTTTTTTATGTTAATGAAGACCCTTTTTTTAAAAAAGTTGAAAGTGATTAAAGTTATTGATATTATGATGTTGTTTGGATTAGCTTATCTTGGGGCTTATGGGCTTATTTGAATTTGAAACAAGCTCCAAAGCCCACTTTTTTGATATTGTTAATATTAAAGTAACCCTTTTTTAATATTTTTTTTTTATGTTAATTAAGACCCTTTTTTTTTAAAAGTTGAAAGTGATTAAAGTTATTGATATTATGATATTACTTATTGGAAGTGCTTATATGTATTAATTGAATAAGGTTGGTAAGTAGTTTAATTGTTTTTGTTTTGGGATTGCTTATTGGAAGTGCTTATATGTATTAGATGAATAAGATAGATAAGGGGGTATTTGTTTAAGCTTATATGTGGGCTTATGGGCTTATTTGATTTTGGCTTATATTACATAAGCTCCAATTTTCAGGCTTATTTGGAAACTTATGGGCTTATATAACCTTACTGTGATACAACAAGCTTATATAAGCTCATAGGTCACAATTCACAAAATAAACTAGAAAATTAAGGCTTATGAAATATAAGCCGAAATCAAATAAGCTAATAAGCCCACATATAAGTTTAACCAAACGCCCACTAAGTAGTTTAATGGTGTATGATATTTGAGCCGACTGATTCACGGGGGTTTATATTGTTTTTTTTTTTATGTTACTTATGGCCTATTGTTTTGTTTTTGTTTTTCAAGTTGAAAGTGATAAAGATTGTCACTTTTAACTTGATTGTCTGATTATGACGGTGTTTGGGATTGCTTATTTGATGAATCAAGTAGATAAGCAAGTTCAGTTCCTGCTAGGTGCAAACAATTGTAATTGGTTCCTAAAAAGGGGAGAGCTTTACCCTGTTTGACAAATCCAGTGGATTGGTCGGCCAGAAAGTCAGAAACTTTGGTTACCCAAATTAAGTAGATAAGCAGTTATGAGGTTGTTGGTATGCTTATTTTCGAGTGAATAGTTTTAGTTTAGGGGATGTTTGTTTAAGCTTTTTTGGGGGCTTAGGAGCTTATGTGATTTCGGCTCGTTGTTTTTTTCCAGCTTATTTTTTGTTATCTATAAGCATATTATGACTTAAATATGGAAGATAGACCCGTAAGCTGAAAATAAGAAAGAAAAATGGGCTTATCAAACATAAGCCTCAAAACTAGCTTAAACAAACACCCAAAATAAGGAGATTGGTAAGTGAGGATTATCTTATTTGTGCTGAAAAACAAAATAAGCTGATAAGCAGTTTAAGTTATGAAATCCAGAACGCCCTTTGTTTACGGGTGCAAGGAATTGAAGGAACAACAAATTGATAACTGAAAATAGCTTGTTTCAGTATTTTCGGACAAGCTATCACAACCACCTATAGAACTGCTTATCTGTAAGCTAAGTAGCAATCCCATACACCCTATACAAGAAGCTGCACTAAACTGAAAAGGATTATCTATGAATTTTGCATTTTTGCAGTTAGTTTACATGTAAATATTTGGTTATTAAAGTTTGACGAACATTCAAAAAACTTGATATATGATCATCGAAACTTCAGAAGCAGCACATTAATGTCACAGTCACTTTTTGAGTAGAATGCCAAACACCCCGTAAATTGAAAGTTTGATTGCTTAATTCTTCACTCCTGTATCAGGACATGTTGTATTATGTATTTATGGTTTGGTTTTATTGTGTTAGTTGATTGAGAGTGGAGAGAAAGAACGATTGAAGGAGCTTTTGAGGGAAAGACTTATCGAGTGTGGCTGGAAAGATGAAATGAAGACACATTGCAGGTTCTACATCTTTCTCATTCTCTGTTAATATTAGTATCAATGATCGTGAGTGACGAGTATGGACAAATAAGTTATAATAAGTAGCGATGATAAGGGAACTCCTAGATGGCACATCCCCGAATTTTAATTATTGCAATATTTGTATAGGACAATTGGAACGACCATTTAAACACTTCAATGTGAAACCTGGTTTTTGTACTGGTTAATGCGAGGATTGATATATAACGGGACATTAAACTATTACAGTAGAATATTTTCTACAGGACAAAAGAACGTGACCAAACCGACTCTTAAATGTGAAACTTGATTTCTTTTTATTAGGAGATTGACTCTCAAATGTGAAACTCTCTTTTTTTAGTTGGTTTGTATCGGATGGTTTTTTTTTTTTTTTTTTTTAATATCATGTCATGTTGTATCTGTGCTCTCTGTTGTGACGACAATTAAATACCTTTGACAGATCAATTACAAGGAAGAAAGGAAGGAATAACGTAACTGTTGATGATCTTGTTCATCATATTACCCCCAAGGGCAGAGGTACCGCGTTTCACTTCCATTGAATGTACTGTTTCGTCACTGCATAATTGATAAAAAAATACATCTTTTTTAGCCAATTTACTGCTACATCTAGTTTATCCATACTATAGTCGAAGGTTGTGTAATGTGAAATTAGAGGCCCATATTTCAACCCATCTATGTGAAACCGGGTCAATTTGGATCATATTTCATCAGCGTTTATTCATTTTTCTGTCATCTTTAAGTATCAGTCTCATAATTAACGCCTTTATTCCTAAAACTTGTTTCATTATATGTAGCTGCTGTTCCCGCTTCAGTAAAAGCTGAGCTTTTGCAACGGATCCGGTCTTTTCTTCAAACAGCGGCTGTCTAATTTACATGCATCAACCGTCCTTCAATTCTTTCCTGTGTTTCTCAGAGACCCTCCAGAAGTGGAAAACCAATGTATTAATAAAGACGGTATAAATTCCTTGGCAAAGACTGAAGTGCGACTTATGGTTATAAAAGTCAGGTATTACATGCGTCAAGCATTGTTTGTGCTGTATAAATAGAAACCAGTTATTCTATCCGTTTTTTTTATAGGTTTGTTGGAACAGTAAGATTATATATTTATATTCATTTGGGACACTGAAATGTTGCTGCTTGTACTTGTATTCGGTTTGTGTTAATTATGGTAGATACGTGTTCACTATATCTGTGTGTCGGCTATGTGTTCACTATATCTGTGTGTTCTCATATTCTGAAAATGAGTTTACGTTTGTTGATTTTGTTAAAAGATCCATGTTCAAGGGTAGCTGGAATTTGCATTTTTTTTTTTATTATTGTTAGAGTAAATTACACCGTTCATCC